>CM067520.1:13830246-13842466 GCA_034509495.1 Acestrorhynchus altus
ATTAATGTTGCGATTGCTGAATGACGTAGTGAAGTGAAAATTGTATTATTCCGATAAACGAGAGTCAAGTCATGGCTGTGTTGGGAATCAGGAATGCTATGAATCGTTACACGCCTGTCATACACTCTCGCACTCCTGTAACTTTTTCATGTCCCCTGCATTTCTCTTTAGAGGTCACACCTGACAGGACATTCTGTAGAGCATGCTTTTCCTCCCAAAGCCTAAATGCTTTGCACTGCCCGAGATAAGAGTTGGCCTCTCAGAAGCTGCCGACTTGTGTTTTGACAGTACCTAAAGGAAACTGGGAGTGGGAAAAGAATGAGGAATCCTCTGTTAGTCCCCTTATTGCTTCCTAATCACGTCTTCTGCTTGCCAGATCCTATTATTCAAATGCCTGGTCTCCCAGCTGAAGCCCGGTGTTTGGGTTACAAGGAATAGTAACAGGATTTGAAGAATAAGTGCTCCAGAGCTCCAGAATGTCAAACTGTATTTTTGATCTATGGAACTATGGACAGATGGTGAGCACCACTGTGTCCTTCTTCTTAGGCCAGAGGGCAGCAACTCAGATTTTAAGAAGAGACAGTTTGTCCTATTTCAACCATGTCTACTCTTTCAAAAACTGAACAGATTGGAACTAAACACATCACTTCAAAAATAATTTATCAATAAGCCTGAAAGAAATCATATTTGGGCAACTGAGTCGCAGCAAAGCTAACATCTACCCAGCCAGCACGCTCATGTGGGGCTCACATGGTTGCAACACGGGCAAGGTGGGTTCCAGGTGGGCTCCAGGTGGGCATGGGCTCTGAGTAGCTTTGTACATGTGGTGTCACTGGGACCCAGGTGGTCTTCCCAAATGAACCCCATTGTTTGCAGCCCACTTAAATTTCTCACGGGTCCCATCTAGGCCCCATGTGGAGTGTGCAACCCAGATGGCGTCTTGTTACTTGTGTCGAAGTAAGGTGTTAAAACTATACCACATTGTATGGACAAAAGTATTGGGACAGTTCCTTATTCGTGGTTTCCTCTGAAATCAATCCTGCCTTTGTTGCAGTAACTCTCCGGCGTGAATTAGCTAATTTCCAGGGAAGGTTTCTCCTAGATTTTGGAGCATTGCATTCAATGAGAAGAGCATTAATGAGGTCAACTGTATTGACCTCTCTCTCTCTCTCTCTCTCTCTCTCTCTCTCTCTCTCTCTCTCTCTCTCTCTCTCTCTCTCTCAAACTCAGTTGTGCTGCCTTGGTATGTGTTTGATCAGTGTCTTTGCATCTCCCAAGAGTGGGGAAAAAGTGAATGAAGTTCAATCAGTTTGATCTAATCCCTCCCTTCCCATTCATCACCACCACTGACTACAACCACCTATCTGACTCTGGGAGATGCTCATAGCATTGGACAAAGCACCCCCAGGTTGACTGCTGATCGAGGAACAGCTTTGACTGTCCTAACAGCTGTTGTGTTCATATGGAGCAGGAAATATATATGGGATCAAGAGTAAGACAGCAATCCTGAGTCATATGACAGAGTGATAGTAAGGTCATGTAGTATCACAAATAGATGTCTGAGTAGCTGCACTAGGTAGAATGATTAACTATTATGATGGTTATTGAAATCGTCTCGCTTTTCATATGTATTTAAGATAATTCCTTTTATCAATGTATAACAGATTGTCAGGTATGTAATGAAAATACCTATATAGGCTATAATTTAAACCTGAATAATATTCTTTTTCAAAGCTTCTTATCTCAGACATGACAGACCTATAGACATGATACATATATATCATAAAAAACTACACAAGACTTACATTATCAATCCAGTGTGATCTTAACATGGTGTGTTGTGTAATTATGAGTGAGTTATCCAGCTTGGCAAATTCACTTGTTACTAACTGATTTAATCACAGTTTAAATGTTAAGGCACTCTTCCTTTTAGTGTTTTCTTCTCTGACCACATGTACATGCTTAACCTACATGCAGATTCCAACTTATCGGCAAGAGTGGACAGTATCTTGAAGTAATATTATAGTAATACTAATAAATATGGTCCAAATTCCTCCAAACACAGCCTACAACTATATATAGGGCTGGACCAACCAGCAAAACCCTGATCTGTTACACCACATGATGAAAACAGTAACTTGGGACAAATACTAAGTCTGACACATTAGATATTGATGACCTTGTCAGGCATCTGCTGATGTAATTCACCACACACTGCTACACCTGCATCCCAAAGTAGAACATGTTGTCTGACAAACATTCCAAACTACACAGAGCAGATACAGATCGTTTCATTTTATAGAAGGTCACTATTGCAAGACACCTGGCTTTCATTACAGGCTGGACACTCATACAATAACTATCTATTTCTGTTTCACCTCAGAAAACCTGGGAGGTGCTTGTAGGCACTGTCATGATGAGCTGTTTGCTGTGGAGTTTTTGGGAGCAAGCTCATGGTACTGTGGCATGGCTCACTCTGTGCTGAGACTGCATTGTTCCTCTAATGCAGTTCCCCAGAGAGAGCAACACTCTGTCTAATCACTCTCTAATTCACACACACAGCTACATTACTGCTGCAGCTGACCTTTAGAAGATCAGAGGTCACACCCAGCAACCACTCTGTACCCTTTAGTGCTGGAGATTCAAACAGGCCAGCTGCAGTACAACTTTACATATTCCCCTCCAAAAATATTGGAACAGTGAGAACAATGTCTTTATATTTCCTGTAGACTGAAAATACTTGGGTTTGACATTAGAAGATGAATATGACAGGTGTGTTTTTTTGCCCAGGTATGTCCTGTTCCATTAATTATTCAAATGTATAAAAGTCTGTGCTCAGTTTCAGATTTGGGTTTTGCTGACTGTACATTTATAGATAGAGTATCCAACATGAAAATAATAATAATAATAATTAAAAAAAAAAAAAAAAAAAATAATAATAATAATAATAATAATAATAATATTTAAGAAAAAAAACTTTTTTTTTTCGAATGACCTGACTATGAAAGTCATCACTGGTGTACTAAGTAACAGATGTCAAACAGGTAGACCAAGGAAAACAACAGCAGTTGATGACAGAAACCTTGTAAGTGCTGTTAAGAAAGACCCTAAAACCACTGTTAGTGACATCAGCTACAAAGGCAGGAGTGAAGGTATCACAACTACTCTTTGCAGAAGACTTCATGAACAAAAGTCCAGATGCTTCACAGGAAGATGCAAACCACTATTAGCAAGAAGAACAAGATATCCAGGCTGGAATTTTTCAAGAAAAAAATGACCTTTGCTGGAAAGGATAAAGTTTGGAGAAAGAAAGGATCTGCTCATGATCCCATACATATAAGCTCATCTGTGAAACACAGTGGAGGTAGTATCATGGCTTGGGCTTGCATGGCTTGCTTCTTCTGGAATGGGCTGTTTAATCTTCATTGATGATGTCACAGTAGTACAATGAACTCAGATGTCTAGAAACATTTTTTTTCTGTCAATTTAAATAAATATGCAACCAAAGTGATACAGCAAGATAAAGACCCAAAACTACAGAGGAGTTAATCAGGAGCAAGAATTGGAAGCTTTAAGCCTGGCCTAATCAGTCTCAAGACTTAAAACCTATAGAGCTACAGTTTACCTGCTAAACAGGACTGAAGGCAGAAACCCTCCAATACAAATACACGCTGAATGAGGCTGCAGTGAAAGCCCAGAAAAGCATCATAGAAAAACAATGCTAAAGTTTAATGATGTCAGTGGGTCACAGGCCTGATGCAGTTAGTGAAAGCAAAGGATGTTCAACTAAAGATTTAGTTTTATTCACTTTAATCTATGTGAATTTTATTTGTTTCAGTGCATTTGCTCAAGGTATACAGTTTATCAGGTCCAGAGCTGAAATGTTGAGCTTTTGGCCCACATTCATATTTTAATATCAAACCCAAATAGGAATTGGCCTCACTGTTCCAATACTTATGTAAGGGTTGCAGTCCATACATAATTATTTACATTTAACATGGAGTTCATTTGCATTAAATAAACATTTATTTGAATGTTAGCCGAGCATCTATGAGTCATATTTTTTTCTATCTCCTTCTTTCTTTTCTTTATCTTAACATGATATGCACATTTTAAGTAATTTTAAGGAATACTTTCTAGATTTGTTTTTCTTTTTTGAAGAACATCTTATCTAATTCTACCATTTGTTAAGGCCTTTCACTGTCTGCTGATTTTTTTAAATCTAATTTTAATGATTAACTGACTAATTTAAAATTGAGTTCTTTACTGTCTTCCCAATAAGATAACATACGATTATATAAGATAGTCTTTAATTAGTCCCACAGTGGGGAAATTCAAATTTTTACTGGCAAGGCATTCAGTACAAGAAATAGTAAAATTATAGTATAATATATACAGTATTCTATCTATAATATTAATATTATATATATTTAAAACAAGCAAGCAAAACAAAACAAAAAGTCTCTGATGAATATATATATATATATTTATATAATATATTATATATATAATTTATAGATTTTTAATTGCATGTGGGGACCAGGGATGTGCAACCAGGGATGTGCAACCAAGGACATTTACAATTTTCTTTAAACTGGGGTATGAGAAAGATTTGTTCTTATGTACATGAGGTAAGAGATGTAAGAGTAAATTGTGGCAACCCTGCAATCTTCTCCTAAAAGGACAAGGAAAACTTAGAAACATTGGGATTTTATGTACCATCCTCAAAAAGAGTTGACACAGGGTCATCTCTCAGGCATCACTCTGAAGACTCTGAAACAAACTCCCAAACACATGATTTGGAGCCGCTGCTCTAAACTCAGCCTGGTACACAATCTGAATGCTAAGTTATTGCCAAGCCTCCTGATGCCTCAGGGATATACGAAAGAAATGTTCAGTTATGTGCAGAAACACAGAAGGAACAAAAAAAAAAAAACTAAAACAAAAAAAACAATGATCAAGGCAGAGTGTGGGTCTGCAAGAGCAGCTGTCAACCAGCCAATATTTGGCTGTTACTTTCTATTTGTGTTTCTTTCTCTTGCTATGCTAATTTGTCCTTTTAAACTGAACACATTTTCTAATGGAAGTATTGCAATGAAACGTGATGAAAGCATAGTATGAACTGTTATTTGCTGGATTCGAAATGAAGGGAATTTTGACAGCTGCTGGATTTGTTCTAACATGGTTACCCATGAATGAAAGCTTGCAGAAAGCAGTTAGGATGCTAACAACATTAGGGCTTTTGGGTAAAATATTCTTTTAATAAGACCATAGCTTTGGCAGTCAAAGATGGGTAGTAATATAAAGGCACTGTAATTATACAATTGCAATAATACTAATTATCCAATAGCCAAATATACAATTATTGTGCAGAAGGGAGTTTTCTGTGAAATGAATGATTATCACATAACTGCAGGAGGTTGCAGCCATGTCTCAAACCATGTACATAGACTGTGGTGAGCTGCAATATTAAGCCATTCATTTCAGTCCATGAATGTTTAAAATCCAGGAGTTAAAACTCACCTTGAGAACAGATTTAATAACATACACTAAAAACTGATATGGGCCCAAAGTCATGGGATAGCTCTGTGGGATATCTTGGGAATGTCCACACCTGTATAAGTTATGTTGAGGTGTTTTGTAGTGACTGAGGTGCCAATAATAATTAGATGTGATTTAAAAATCCCCTGTCCATAGTGTAAAACATGTACAGGGGATACATCATAACATGCATTACCACTCACAGTGAACAGATGCAGATGATGGTTTCATTTGTTGACCAGTCCTTTCATCTTCTCAGTGGCCCACACCAGCCCCACCACTTTTTATACCAGTTCTCCCAATGACCAGCCCATCACTGGCTGAGGACTTGGACACAAGGTGGGGTGGTGATCATCCAACATGCTTTATAATTTACTTATTGCTGAATGCAATTAAATTCTCACAGCAGTGCTCTGAAATCTAGTAAAAATCCTTATGGAACTTGTGTCCCAGTATTTTTGTCCATATGTTGTATTAACATGAAGTGCAGTTCAAGATTATACACAGTTTTACATCAGCATTGTACTTTCTTGCTTTTACTCAACTATTCAGCACTGTGCAGTATATCCAGCACACTACAGGCTGAACTAAGGCATATGGGAGTCAAGAACTACACTGTCTGTTGTTTTAACAGAATCATGTCATATATAGTGCACAACAAGAGGGGTTTTTGTCTGGACAGCCTGGCTTGTAGAATCTACATTCACCCTGCAACAGCTTGCCTTTGTTCTAGAATATTTATAAACCTGAACATTGTTAAAGGTACATAACAGTTGTCAGCAAAGGAAAATGTGATTTCTAATGCAGTACAGAGGGTATAAAGAGAAAGAAGGAGCCTAGCCTTCTTAAATTTGTTGAAATACTAATTACACATAAATATTAAATATTTTTGGATAAGACCCCCATTTCTATGACAATTTTTAATAGTTATAAAACCTCTACATTACGTGAAAACTCTGCACACACCAATTCAATTAAAGATTCTTTAAGGAACCGAGCGTGTCATTGGGCAGGGCACTAGTGGTGGAATACATATTTTAGGATTGATACATGTAGGTTATCTGTTCCAACAAGATTATGTCATGCGATACAGTTTAGCTGTCCACTGTGGGTGGTCATGCTTCCTGTGTTGTATTCCCAGAGTATACATGGCACTTTAGATCAAGGAAAGTTAAATGCCTGCACAGTTTTAGAAATGGAATGTCCCATCAATCTGACACCTACTATCATGCCTCCCTTGAATGCTGTGTAATGAGTTTACATACTACAATCAATCAATCAATCAATCAATCAATCAATCAATCAATCAATCAATCAATCAATCAATCAATCAATCAATCAATCAAGGTTAATTTATATAGCGCTTTTTGCAACAAAGGAGTTTGTCACCAACCAGCTTTACTGAAATCTGGGTCCAAATCTCAATTGAGCAGGCCAGTGGCAAGGAAATCTCCCTCAGGCTAGGAGGAAGAAAACTTGAGAGGAACCAAGGCTCAAAGAGCGAACCCATTCTCCTCTGGTTGACATTGGATAGCCTTCTATTTACAATGGATGTCTGGGCAAACACACAAATCTAAAGCTGTACTTTAGTTATCTAAGCAACTATACATTTGTTAGAACTTAAACAAAGCATGTTTGATATATCTAGAATATATCTATATAAAACTGCAAACATCTTCAGGCCCACATTTCTAGATAAAAGCTTTAATAGTTATAAAACCTGTACATTATGTGAAAGGTTTGCACACACCCATTCATTTAAAGATTCTTCAAATAACTGAGTGTGTCATTAGGCAGGGTACTAGTGGTGGAGTACATATTCTAAGAAAAATACATATAGGTTATCTGATCTAACAAGGTTACGTCATGCAATATTGTTTCGCTGAATTCATTAACAGTGATAGTTTCTCAATTTAACACCATCCTATTGAATTCCTTATTTCATTTCAGACCTTATTTCACACAGCAAGATTAGAAATCTAGATAGAAAAGCATCTATGATGTTAAGTGGATGGGGGGATTACTATGGTGACCGTGCCGTCACATTCCCTCTCACATTTATTGCAGTTAACAGATTCCTAGCTAATCTAATTTAATACAGTTAAGTCCAAAATCAAAATCAAATCAAAACCAATCAGTTTCTAAACTCAAAAATTACACAAACAAGGCCAAGGAACTTCTTCGGCCACAATGTGAAATTGCTCTTTCCAGGAGTGCTGGGCAAAAGGAAATGTCTGTCTCTGGTGATGTGTCATAAAAATGGTAATACTTCAATACTTCAAGATGTTTTTGCATATTATGCCATTTGAGATGCTGGTGGAGTGAGTTCATGTAAATTCAATATATGACAAATAAAATACACTGAAATACCAAATATCATAGAATAGCAGTAAATTTATTACCAAGTTACCTCTGGGGCAGCTTGGCAACACCCACACCTTTATATGGAACATTTTGTGAAGGAGGTTGAATGCTGGCCAGCGGGCTCATGGCAAGGCAACATGAATTATTGGAGTTTAAGCGTTACTAACCACAGTGGACAATGCAGTGGCCTCTGTTAACACCATTATATTGGACACATTACCTGGACTTGTGAGTGACTCTCCTGGAACCAGTTCTTGACATCTTGGACTGATTATCTTGCTGAAATATCCCATCATTGTGGAGGTACATGAAGTCCACAAAAGGCTACAGATGCAAGCAGTGAAATTTAGCATACATCAGTCAATGATGTATTTAGGTTGACCAGTGGACCCAACACATGCTATTAGAATACACCCCATACCAGTATGTAACTACCACCAGCCTGCATAGTGACTTTTTTGACTGATTGTTCCATGGATTCATGGGGTCTGCATCACCTGCCATCTGCAAAGTCCAGTTGGCTACCCCTTAAGCTCAGATGAGCCACTGTGTCCAGGGTCATGGTGTTAACAGAAGCACTCTGATGAGTATTTAGCTGCCATATCCTGGAAGCTAAAGAATGCTGCCACTGACCATTAGGATATGTGTGTGGGGCCTGTAATGATCATTAAGCGCTTGTCTATGGAAACTGTGCTGTCCACTGTGGGAGGTAATGCCTCCTGTGATGTATTCCTGGATCACACATGGCACTGTAAATTGAGGAAAATTAAATGCTTGCACAATTTCTGAAATGGAATGTCCCATCAGACACCCACTATCATGCCTCCCTTGAATGCCATGCCTTGCCATGTGGAGCACCTTACAACTTATACAGGTGTAGACATTCCCAAGAAACTCTAGAAACTGGGGAGGAGCAGCCACAATGACATGCACAAGAACCATGTAAGAACCATGTAATGCTGTGTTAACTTGTTTAAAATCCTGTAATGAGTTAGTCTACATGATACTTTCACTTTTTCAGTGATGGATGTTAGAGGGAAAATAGCAATTCTCCCTCAAAGCTGTTTTGACTGTTATACTACACTGCTACTACAACAGTGAAACTGAACTGCAATGACTTGAGGACTGCAGTCTTCTCTGAGGACATCAAACTTGACTATGGTTGCTAACAATGCATTCACACACCCAGATTGATGGAATTGTTGCGATGAGATAAAGATCTTCAGTGTATTTCAATTCAAATATTGATTACTTGAGCAATGTGTGTGTGTTTGTGTGTGTGTGTGTGTGTGTGTGTGTGTGTGTGTGTGTGTGTGTGTGTGTGTGTGTGTGTGTGTGTGTGTGTGTGTGTGTGAAACACTGCAAACACTTCCAGGGCTGCTGTGAATCATAATTTCATCTGTCTGCCAACCAAAGCCAAAAAAGAAACTCTGACCCAAAGAACTTCCAAGCTGCCTTTGTCTTATCCTAAAAAAATATAGTAGATTTTTGGCAATGTTTACAGGGTTTGACTGTATCATATCATGGCAGAAAAATGAGAAATGACAGTGCAATCTTTCCTCCCTTTATACATCACAACACGCAACCACTAGTGTGTTCCTCTGACATTTGATTCAGATTTGTTTTTTCACTTTTGTTTGATGATTATGTCAAATTATGAAAAAGCCTCCTATTGTGTCAGGCTGCTCCCTTGCTTGATATTACATATTATTCTGTCTCGGCCATGCCTGCCATTGTGTCCACTGTAGACCAGCTTGAGCTTCTGACCCTGTGACCTCTGCAGAGAAGATCAAGTCATTTCACCATTACCTCACTTCCTTCTTCCCTACATGTCTCTTGGATTGGCTACAGTGTGCAGAGGCCTGGCACACAGATCACACCCAACTTCCATGGGTGGTACTAATGAGGGTATTCATGCAAAATATCCTACAAGGGACATGTATTAATGAAGAGAGAAATGAGAGAGAGAGAGAGAGAGAGAGAGAGAGAGAGAGCGATGGTTTCCTCAGAAGAATGACAACATACTCACATTCACTCATTTGTTCACACTACACAGCCATAAAATTAAAACCACTGCTGTGACACAAGGTAAATAAGGTCAAAGAGGTCAAACGTTTTCTGTAAGTCTTCACAAGGTTGGCACACACTGTTGCTGTTATGTTGGCCCATTCCTCCATGCAGATCTCCTCTAGAGCAGTGATGTTTTGGGGCTGTCGGCGGGCAACACGGACTTTTAACTCCCTCCAAAGGTTTTCGATGGGGTTGAGATCGGGAGACTGGCTAGGCCACTCCAGGACTTTGAAATGTTTCTTACGAAGCCACTCTTTTGTTGCCCTGGCAGTGTGCTTGGGATCATTGTCATGCTGAAAGACCCAGCCACGTTTCATCTTCATTGCCCTTGCTGATGGAAGGAGGTTTGCACCCAAAATCTCACAATACATGGCCCCATTCATTCTTTCATGTACACGGACCAGTCGTCCTGGTCCCTTTGCAGAGAAACAGCCCCAAAGCATGATGTTGCCACCCCCATGCTTCACAGTTGGTATGGTGTTCTTTGGATGCAACTCCGCATTCACTGTCCTCCAAACACGACGAGTTGTGTTTTTACCAAATAGTTCTACTTTGGTTTCATCTGACCATATGACATTCTCCCAATACTCTTCTGGAACATCCAAATGCTCTCTAGCAAACTTCAGACGTGCCTGGATATGGACTGGCTTAAGCAGGGGGACACGTCTGGCACTGCAAGATCTGAGTCCCTGGCGTCGTAGTGTGTTGCTGATGGTAGCCTTTGTAACATTGGTCCCAGCTTTCTGCAGGTCATTCACTAGATCCCCCCTTGTGGTTCTGGGATTTTTCCTCACCGTTCTTGTGATCATTTTGACCCCACGGGCTGAGATCTTGCGTGGAGCCCCAGATCGAGGGAGATTAGTAGTGGTCTTGTAGGTCTTCCATTTTCTAATTATTGCTCCCACAGTAGATTTCTTCACACCAAGCTGCTTGCCTATTGCAGATTCAGTCTTCCCAGCCTGGTGCAGGTCTACAATTCGGTTTCTGGTGTCCTCCAACAGCTCTTTCGTCTTCACCATAGTGGAGTTTGGAGTGTGACTGTTTGAGGTTGTGGGCAGGTGTCTTTTATACTGTTAACAACTTCAAACAGGTGCCATTAATACAGGTAATGAGTGGGGGAAAGAGGAGCCTCTTAAAAAAGAAGTTACAGGTCTGTGACAGCCAGAAATCTTGCTTGTTTGTAGGTGACCAAATACTTATTTTCCACCATTATTTGCAAATAAATTCTTTAAAAGTCAGACAAAATTATTTTCTCAATTTTTTTTGCACATTTTGTCTCTCATAGTTGAGGTCTATCTATGATGTCAATTACAGGCCTCTCTCATCTTTTTAAGTGGGAGAACTTGCACAATTGGTGACTGACTAAATACTTATTTTCCCCACTGTATATGACAGAAGTTTCCAAGAAATACATAACATTTGCACAATTAAATACATATTAGTATATATATTATTATTGTCAAAGAGCCCATCCACAAACACAACCATCCACTGCTAATGCTGTTTTGCCAAATAAACAGAGGCCATGTAGTTGAAGAAGATTTGAGAATACAGTGTCACAATATTATGTGGCTTTTCTCTGTAGTGGACCATCTAACCATCTCAGAATGTACACAAAGCTTGCTGCTTTTAAAAAAAGGTATAAACAAAAGAATTACTGGATTAAAATGGTTATGTTACTGTATGTATGTAAGAGTAGGTTAAGGTTAGGCTACACCCTTACAATGTTTTTTAAGGGTTCATTAGTAAAGATTCAACAACCATTAGCACAATTAAAGTCATGATAAGGTCCACTTTCCTTTCTAAAGAACCCTTAAAGAACCCTCATTATTAAGTATTTAAGCATTATGAATTTGCTTTGTAATGTTCTTTGTTCAAATCATTTCATTTCTGGATGCTTGGGTTGCATCAGAAGTTTATGCATTTGCATGAAATTTGACCTATATTTAGTACGCATTGTATGATTTCTGAAATGGCAGGTTAGTCACGTATGAATTTCTACACATTAATCTGAAACCAGACTAAGCTTAAGAGTAAGGTTAGGTTACATTTAGTTTATGGGTTGGAGTAGGGTAAGGTTAAGTTTAGGTTAGGGTTAGGGTAAGTGTTAGGTTAAGTTAAAGTTTACATTGAGGTGTGTAAATTCGGGTAATGATATTATACTGGTTACTTTGTTACACTGTTAAAAGTGTCTGAATTCTCAAATTCAAATGTGCAAATACACAAGGGTCACGTTATATTTTGT